>CM024678.1:0-7500 GCA_014182725.1 Eucalyptus brandiana | reverse complement strand
GGTTTAGGGTTTAGGGTTTAGGGTTTAGGGTTTAGGGTTTAGGGTTTAGGGTTTAGGGTTTAGGGTTTAGGGTTTAGGGTTTAGGGTTTAGGGTTTAGGGTTTAGGGTTTAGGGTTTAGGGTTTAGGGTTTAGGGTTTAGGGTTTAGGGTTTAGGGTTTAGGGTTTAGGGTTTAGGGTTTAGGGTTTAGGGTTTAGGGTTTAGGGTTTAGGGTTTAGGGTTTAGGGTTTAGGGTTTAGGGTTTAGGGTTTAGGGTTTAGGGTTTAGGGTTTAGGGTTTAGGGTTTAGGGTTTAGGGTTTAGGGTTTAGGGTTTAGGGTTTAGGGTTTAGGGTTTAGGGTTTAGGGTTTAGGGTTTAGGGTTTAGGGTTTAGGGTTTAGGGTTTAGGGTTTAGGGTTTAGGGTTTAGGGTTTAGGGTTTAGGGTTTAGGGTTTAGGGTTTAGGGTTTAGGGTTTAGGGTTTAGGGTTTAGGGTTTAGGGTTTAGGGTTTAGGGTTTAGGGTTTAGGGTTTAGGGTTTAGGGTTTAGGGTTTAGGGTTTAGGGTTTAGGGTTTAGGGTTTAGGGTTTAGGGTTTAGGGTTTAGGGTTTAGGGTTTAGGGTTTAGGGTTTAGGGTTTAGGGTTTAGGGTTTAGGGTTTAGGGTTTAGGGTTTAGGGTTTAGGGTTTAGGGTTTAGGGTTTAGGGTTTAGGGTTTAGGGTTTAGGGTTTAGGGTTTAGGGTTTAGGGTTTAGGGTTTAGGGTTTAGGGTTTAGGGTTTAGGGTTTAGGGTTTAGGGTTTAGGGTTTAGGGTTTAGGGTTTAGGGTTTAGGGTTTAGGGTTTAGGGTTTAGGGTTTAGGGTTTAGGGTTTAGGGTTTAGGGTTTAGGGTTTAGGGTTTAGGGTTTAGGGTTTAGGGTTTAGGGTTTAGGGTTTAGGGTTTAGGGTTTAGGGTTTAGGGTTTAGGGTTTAGGGTTTAGGGTTTAGGGTTTAGGGTTTAGGGTTTAGGGTTTAGGGTTTAGGGTTTAGGGTTTAGGGTTTAGGGTTTAGGGTTTAGGGTTTAGGGTTTAGGGTTTAGGGTTTAGGGTTTAGGGTTTAGGGTTTAGGGTTTAGGGTTTAGGGTTTAGGGTTTAGGGTTTAGGGTTTAGGGTTTAGGGTTTAGGGTTTAGGGTTTAGGGTTTAGGGTTTAGGGTTTAGGGTTTAGGGTTTAGGGTTTAGGGTTTAGGGTTTAGGGTTTAGGGTTTAGGGTTTAGGGTTTAGGGTTTAGGGTTTAGGGTTTAGGGTTTAGGGTTTAGGGTTTAGGGTTTAGGGTTTAGGGTTTAGGGTTTAGGGTTTAGGGTTTAGGGTTTAGGGTTTAGGGTTTAGGGTTTAGGGTTTAGGGTTTAGGGTTTAGGGTTTAGGGTTTAGGGTTTAGGGTTTAGGGTTTAGGGTTTAGGGTTTAGGGTTTAGGGTTTAGGGTTTAGGGTTTAGGGTTTAGGGTTTAGGGTTTAGGGTTTAGGGTTTAGGGTTTAGGGTTTAGGGTTTAGGGTTTAGGGTTTAGGGTTTAGGGTTTAGGGTTTAGGGTTTAGGGTTTAGGGTTTAGGGTTTAGGGTTTAGGGTTTAGGGTTTAGGGTTTAGGGTTTAGGGTTTAGGGTTTAGGGTTTAGGGTTTAGGGTTTAGGGTTTAGGGTTTAGGGTTTAGGGTTTAGGGTTTAGGGTTTAGGGTTTAGGGTTTAGGGTTTAGGGTTTAGGGTTTAGGGTTTAGGGTTTAGGGTTTAGGGTTTAGGGTTTAGGGTTTAGGGTTTAGGGTTTAGGGTTTAGGGTTTAGGGTTTAGGGTTTAGGGTTTAGGGTTTAGGGTTTAGGGTTTAGGGTTTAGGGTTTAGGGTTTAGGGTTTAGGGTTTAGGGTTTAGGGTTTAGGGTTTAGGGTTTAGGGTTTAGGGTTTAGGGTTTAGGGTTTAGGGTTTAGGGTTTAGGGTTTAGGGTTTAGGGTTTAGGGTTTAGGGTTTAGGGTTTAGGGTTTAGGGTTTAGGGTTTAGGGTTTAGGGTTTAGGGTTTAGGGTTTAGGGTTTAGGGTTTAGGGTTTAGGGTTTAGGGTTTAGGGTTTAGGGTTTTTAGGGTTTAGGGTTTAGGGTTTAGGGTTTAGGGTTTAGGGTTTAGGGTTTAGGGTTTAGGGTTTAGGGTTTAGGGTTTAGGGTTTAGGGTTTAGGGTTTAGGGTTTAGGGTTTAGGGTTTAGGGTTTAGGGTTTAGGGTTTAGGGTTTAGGGTTTAGGGTTTAGGGTTTAGGGTTTAGGGTTTAGGGTTTAGGGTTTAGGGTTTAGGGTTTAGGGTTTAGGGTTTAGGGTTTAGGGTTTAGGGTTTAGGGTTTAGGGTTTAGGGTTTAGGGTTTAGGGTTTAGGGTTTAGGGTTTAGGGTTTAGGGTTTAGGGTTTAGGGTTTAGGGTTTAGGGTTTAGGGTTTAGGGTTTAGGGTTTAGGGTTTAGGGTTTAGGGTTTAGGGTTTAGGGTTTAGGGTTTAGGGTTTAGGGTTTAGGGTTTAGGGTTTAGGGTTTAGGGTTTAGGGTTTAGGGTTTAGGGTTTAGGGTTTAGGGTTTAGGGTTTAGGGTTTAGGGTTTAGGGTTTAGGGTTTAGGGTTTAGGGTTTAGGGTTTAGGGTTTAGGGTTTAGGGTTTAGGGTTTAGGGTTTAGGGTTTAGGGTTTAGGGTTTAGGGTTTAGGGTTTAGGGTTTAGGGTTTAGGGTTTAGGGTTTAGGGTTTAGGGTTTAGGGTTTAGGGTTTAGGGTTTAGGGTTTAGGGTTTAGGGTTTAGGGTTTAGGGTTTAGGGTTTAGGGTTTAGGGTTTAGGGTTTAGGGTTTAGGGTTTAGGGTTTAGGGTTTAGGGTTTAGGGTTTAGGGTTTAGGGTTTAGGGTTTAGGGTTTAGGGTTTAGGGTTTAGGGTTTAGGGTTTAGGGTTTAGGGTTTAGGGTTTAGGGTTTAGGGTTTAGGGTTTAGGGTTTAGGGTTTAGGGTTTAGGGTTTAGGGTTTAGGGTTTAGGGTTTAGGGTTTAGGGTTTAGGGTTTAGGGTTTAGGGTTTAGGGTTTAGGGTTTAGGGTTTAGGGTTTAGGGTTTAGGGTTTAGGGTTTAGGGTTTAGGGTTTAGGGTTTAGGGTTTAGGGTTTAGGGTTTAGGGTTTAGGGTTTAGGGTTTAGGGTTTAGGGTTTAGGGTTTAGGGTTTAGGGTTTAGGGTTTAGGGTTTAGGGTTTAGGGTTTAGGGTTTAGGGTTTAGGGTTTAGGGTTTAGGGTTTAGGGTTTAGGGTTTAGGGTTTAGGGTTTAGGGTTTAGGGTTTAGGGTTTAGGGTTTAGGGTTTAGGGTTTAGGGTTTAGGGTTTAGGGTTTAGGGTTTAGGGTTTAGGGTTTAGGGTTTAGGGTTTAGGGTTTAGGGTTTAGGGTTTAGGGTTTAGGGTTTAGGGTTTAGGGTTTAGGGTTTAGGGTTTAGGGTTTAGGGTTTAGGGTTTAGGGTTTAGGGTTTAGGGTTTAGGGTTTAGGGTTTAGGGTTTAGGGTTTAGGGTTTAGGGTTTAGGGTTTAGGGTTTAGGGTTTAGGGTTTAGGGTTTAGGGTTTAGGGTTTAGGGTTTAGGGTTTAGGGTTTAGGGTTTAGGGTTTAGGGTTTAGGGTTTAGGGTTTAGGGTTTAGGGTTTAGGGTTTAGGGTTTAGGGTTTAGGGTTTAGGGTTTAGGGTTTAGGGTTTAGGGTTTAGGGTTTAGGGTTTAGGGTTTAGGGTTTAGGGTTTAGGGTTTAGGGTTTAGGGTTTAGGGTTTAGGGTTTAGGGTTTAGGGTTTAGGGTTTAGGGTTTAGGGTTTAGGGTTTAGGGTTTAGGGTTTAGGGTTTAGGGTTTAGGGTTTAGGGTTTAGGGTTTAGGGTTTAGGGTTTAGGGTTTAGGGTTTAGGGTTTAGGGTTTAGGGTTTAGGGTTTAGGGTTTAGGGTTTAGGGTTTAGGGTTTAGGGTTTAGGGTTTAGGGTTTAGGGTTTAGGGTTTAGGGTTTAGGGTTTAGGGTTTAGGGTTTAGGGTTTAGGGTTTAGGGTTTAGGGTTTAGGGTTTAGGGTTTAGGGTTTAGGGTTTAGGGTTTAGGGTTTAGGGTTTAGGGTTTAGGGTTTAGGGTTTAGGGTTTAGGGTTTAGGGTTTAGGGTTTAGGGTTTAGGGTTTAGGGTTTAGGGTTTAGGGTTTAGGGTTTAGGGTTTAGGGTTTAGGGTTTAGGGTTTAGGGTTTAGGGTTTAGGGTTTAGGGTTTAGGGTTTAGGGTTTAGGGTTTAGGGTTTAGGGT
This sequence comes from Eucalyptus brandiana, assembly GCA_014182725.1. Lineage (NCBI taxonomy): Eukaryota > Viridiplantae > Streptophyta > Magnoliopsida > Myrtales > Myrtaceae > Eucalyptus > Eucalyptus brandiana. Next base: position 3,260 of record CM024678.1, on the reverse strand, counting down.
TTAGGGTTTAGGGTTTAGGGTTTAGGGTTTAGGGTTTAGGGTTTAGGGTTTAGGGTTTAGGGTTTAGGGTTTAGGGTTTAGGGTTTAGGGTTTAGGGTTTAGGGTTTAGGGTTTAGGGTTTAGGGTTTAGGGTTTAGGGTTTAGGGTTTAGGGTTTAGGGTTTAGGGTTTAGGGTTTAGGGTTTAGGGTTTAGGGTTTAGGGTTTAGGGTTTAGGGTTTAGGGTTTAGGGTTTAGGGTTTAGGGTTTAGGGTTTAGGGTTTAGGGTTTAGGGTTTAGGGTTTAGGGTTTAGGGTTTAGGGTTTAGGGTTTAGGGTTTAGGGTTTAGGGTTTAGGGTTTAGGGTTTAGGGTTTAGGGTTTAGGGTTTAGGGTTTAGGGTTTAGGGTTTAGGGTTTAGGGTTTAGGGTTTAGGGTTTAGGGTTTAGGGTTTAGGGTTTAGGGTTTAGGGTTTAGGGTTTAGGGTTTAGGGTTTAGGGTTTAGGGTTTAGGGTTTAGGGTTTAGGGTTTAGGGTTTAGGGTTTAGGGTTTAGGGTTTAGGGTTTAGGGTTTAGGGTTTAGGGTTTAGGGTTTAGGGTTTAGGGTTTAGGGTTTAGGGTTTAGGGTTTAGGGTTTAGGGTTTAGGGTTTAGGGTTTAGGGTTTAGGGTTTAGGGTTTAGGGTTTAGGGTTTAGGGTTTAGGGTTTAGGGTTTAGGGTTTAGGGTTTAGGGTTTAGGGTTTAGGGTTTAGGGTTTAGGGTTTAGGGTTTAGGGTTTAGGGTTTAGGGTTTAGGGTTTAGGGTTTAGGGTTTAGGGTTTAGGGTTTAGGGTTTAGGGTTTAGGGTTTAGGGTTTAGGGTTTAGGGTTTAGGGTTTAGGGTTTAGGGTTTAGGGTTTAGGGTTTAGGGTTTAGGGTTTAGGGTTTAGGGTTTAGGGTTTAGGGTTTAGGGTTTAGGGTTTAGGGTTTAGGGTTTAGGGTTTAGGGTTTAGGGTTTAGGGTTTAGGGTTTAGGGTTTAGGGTTTAGGGTTTAGGGTTTAGGGTTTAGGGTTTAGGGTTTAGGGTTTAGGGTTTAGGGTTTAGGGTTTAGGGTTTAGGGTTTAGGGTTTAGGGTTTAGGGTTTAGGGTTTAGGGTTTAGGGTTTAGGGTTTAGGGTTTAGGGTTTAGGGTTTAGGGTTTAGGGTTTAGGGTTTAGGGTTTAGGGTTTAGGGTTTAGGGTTTAGGGTTTAGGGTTTAGGGTTTAGGGTTTAGGGTTTAGGGTTTAGGGTTTAGGGTTTAGGGTTTAGGGTTTAGGGTTTAGGGTTTAGGGTTTAGGGTTTAGGGTTTAGGGTTTAGGGTTTAGGGTTTAGGGTTTAGGGTTTAGGGTTTAGGGTTTAGGGTTTAGGGTTTAGGGTTTAGGGTTTAGGGTTTAGGGTTTAGGGTTTAGGGTTTAGGGTTTAGGGTTTAGGGTTTAGGGTTTAGGGTTTAGGGTTTAGGGTTTAGGGTTTAGGGTTTAGGGTTTAGGGTTTAGGGTTTAGGGTTTAGGGTTTAGGGTTTAGGGTTTAGGGTTTAGGGTTTAGGGTTTAGGGTTTAGGGTTTAGGGTTTAGGGTTTAGGGTTTAGGGTTTAGGGTTTAGGGTTTAGGGTTTAGGGTTTAGGGTTTAGGGTTTAGGGTTTAGGGTTTAGGGTTTAGGGTTTAGGGTTTAGGGTTTAGGGTTTAGGGTTTAGGGTTTAGGGTTTAGGGTTTAGGGTTTAGGGTTTAGGGTTTAGGGTTTAGGGTTTAGGGTTTAGGGTTTAGGGTTTAGGGTTTAGGGTTTAGGGTTTAGGGTTTAGGGTTTAGGGTTTAGGGTTTAGGGTTTAGGGTTTAGGGTTTAGGGTTTAGGGTTTAGGGTTTAGGGTTTAGGGTTTAGGGTTTAGGGTTTAGGGTTTAGGGTTTAGGGTTTAGGGTTTAGGGTTTAGGGTTTAGGGTTTAGGGTTTAGGGTTTAGGGTTTAGGGTTTAGGGTTTAGGGTTTAGGGTTTAGGGTTTAGGGTTTAGGGTTTAGGGTTTAGGGTTTAGGGTTTAGGGTTTAGGGTTTAGGGTTTAGGGTTTAGGGTTTAGGGTTTAGGGTTTAGGGTTTAGGGTTTAGGGTTTAGGGTTTAGGGTTTAGGGTTTAGGGTTTAGGGTTTAGGGTTTAGGGTTTAGGGTTTAGGGTTTAGGGTTTAGGGTTTAGGGTTTAGGGTTTAGGGTTTAGGGTTTAGGGTTTAGGGTTTAGGGTTTAGGGTTTAGGGTTTAGGGTTTAGGGTTTAGGGTTTAGGGTTTAGGGTTTAGGGTTTAGGGTTTAGGGTTTAGGGTTTAGGGTTTAGGGTTTAGGGTTTAGGGTTTAGGGTTTAGGGTTTAGGGTTTAGGGTTTAGGGTTTAGGGTTTAGGGTTTAGGGTTTAGGGTTTAGGGTTTAGGGTTTAGGGTTTAGGGTTTAGGGTTTAGGGTTTAGGGTTTAGGGTTTAGGGTTTAGGGTTTAGGGTTTAGGGTTTAGGGTTTAGGGTTTAGGGTTTAGGGTTTAGGGTTTAGGGTTTAGGGTTTAGGGTTTAGGGTTTAGGGTTTAGGGTTTAGGGTTTAGGGTTTAGGGTTTAGGGTTTAGGGTTTAGGGTTTAGGGTTTAGGGTTTAGGGTTTAGGGTTTAGGGTTTAGGGTTTAGGGTTTAGGGTTTAGGGTTTAGGGTTTAGGGTTTAGGGTTTAGGGTTTAGGGTTTAGGGTTTAGGGTTTAGGGTTTAGGGTTTAGGGTTTAGGGTTTAGGGTTTAGGGTTTAGGGTTTAGGGTTTAGGGTTTAGGGTTTAGGGTTTAGGGTTTAGGGTTTAGGGTTTAGGGTTTAGGGTTTAGGGTTTAGGGTTTAGGGTTTAGGGTTTAGGGTTTAGGGTTTAGGGTTTAGGGTTTAGGGTTTAGGGTTTAGGGTTTAGGGTTTAGGGTTTAGGGTTTAGGGTTTAGGGTTTAGGGTTTAGGGTTTAGGGTTTAGGGTTTAGGGTTTAGGGTTTAGGGTTTAGGGTTTAGGGTTTAGGGTTTAGGGTTTAGGGTTTAGGGTTTAGGGTTTAGGGTTTAGGGTTTAGGGTTTAGGGTTTAGGGTTTAGGGTTTAGGGTTTAGGGTTTAGGGTTTAGGGTTTAGGGTTTAGGGTTTAGGGTTTAGGGTTTAGGGTTTAGGGTTTAGGGTTTAGGGTTTAGGGTTTAGGGTTTAGGGTTTAGGGTTTAGGGTTTAGGGTTTAGGGTTTAGGGTTTAGGGTTTAGGGTTTAGGGTTTAGGGTTTAGGGTTTAGGGTTTAGGGTTTAGGGTTTAGGGTTTAGG